>JAVKPL010001577.1:0-16826 GCA_032173675.1 Gastrolobium villosum | reverse complement strand
AGGAAAAGTGGAGAAATACAAGGCAAGATTGGTAGCTAAAGGCTACAAGCAGAAATATGGAATAGATTATGATGAGGTGTTTGCACCAGTTGCAAGGATTGACACTATCAGACTTCTTACAGCAGCTGCAGTGCAAAAGCAATGGAAGATATACCAGATGGATGTGAAATCAGCATTTCTCAATGGTTACTTGGAAGAAGAAGTCTATATTGAACTACCACCGGGTTATGTTAAAAAAGGAGAAGAAGATAAAGTCTATCGGTTGAAGAAGGCACTATACGGATTGAAACAAGCTCCAAGAGCTTGGAACACAAGGATAGATGAATACTTTCATAAGAATGGATTTGTGAAGAGTCCATATGAACATGCTTTGTACACGAAGAAAAATGAAGATGGGGATATGATGATCGTGTGTCTTTATGTGGATGATATAATTTTCACAGGGAATAATCCAGGTATGTTTGTTGAATTTAAGAAAGCTATGACTAAAGAATTTGAAATGACAGATATTGGAGAAATGTCTTATTTTCTTGGAGTTGAAGTAAAACAAACAGCAGAGGGAATTTATATGTTACAAAAGAAGTATGCAGAAGAAATACTCAGTAGGTTTAGAATGAAAGATTGCAAGCCTATTTCAACACCAATAGAAGCAGGAACGAAGTTGAAAGCTGACTCAGATAGAGAACCAGTAAACCCAACACTATTCAAAAGCCTGGTCGGAAGCTTGAGGTATTTGACTTTCACTCGACCAGATATCATGTTTGCAGTTGGTCTAATAAGCAGATATATGGAGCATCCGAAGCAAGATCATTTCAGTGCAGCGAAGAGAATTTTGAGATATATCAAAGGAACCATCAGTCATGGATTATTCTATACGCATTCCCAAAGATTCAAGGTTAATTGGCTATGCAGATAGTGATTATAGTGGAGATGTAGATGATCGGAAAAGCACTTCAGGATATGCTTTTCATATTGGCTCAGCAATATTTTCATGGTCATCAAAGAAACAACAGACAGTTGCTTTATCATCATGTGAAGCTGAATACATAGCCACAGCAGCGTGCACATGTCAAGCTATTTGGTTAAAGAATATTTTGAATGAATTTCATTATGAGCAAGAAGGTTCAATTACTATATACGTAGATAACAAGTCTGCTATATCACTTGCAAAGAATCCAGTCTCCCACAGCCGAAGCAAGCATATTGACACAAAATATCATTTTATTCGGGAGCAAGTTAAAAATAAAGTTGTGGAATTAATCTACTGCAGAACTGAAGAACAATTGGCAGATATTTTTACGAAGCCATTGAAGACCGATGTGTTCAACAAACTCAAACATATGATTGGCATGCAAAGTCAAATTTGAAGGGGAGTGTTAGAAATCAACTTGACTTTGCCATCAACCCACCGCCAACTGAAAAGTTTCTTCTGCCATCTACTAGAGCCTACTGTCTACAAGGCCTTCTACCGCCATTCTAGATGCATTGCAATTAGGCAAACAATCTTGATAGGTTGCCGACAAACCGACAAGCAATTGAATAATAATAAAAAAAAAGGGAAAGAGAAGACAAGTCGGTAATGCAAGCTAATACAAGTCAATTGTACCAGGCTATATATAGTGCTGCATATTTAGATGTATTAGTAGAATTTAGTGAAAAAGAAAGAAAGAAAAGTGTAGTACTCAATGTGCCGTAGCACTTAGAAAGGGAAGAAACAGTGAGCGTGAGATTTATTCTTGTAATTTTTTAAGCAATTTTAATACAAGCTTTCTTCATCTATTTTCTTTATTTTCTCTAAATTTCCAACAGGGGTTCTGTTAGGTTCTCAGAACCTAAGGTAGAACAAACAGAGCACAAGAAAGAAGAACTGAGAATACTGATCGATTGTTTTATTGAATGAGTACAATGCCAATGTTTCCAATGTATTATATACAAACAAATCAACTAACTAGCTGTTGCACTTAAGTGAATGGAACTTGCAGAATCTCACATACAGAAAGAGATTTCCTACTCCAAATCCACTGAGTTCAATATTTCTATATATTCAAGGCAAAGAAGACTAAATGTCTAGGACTCTAGGAGGTCATATACACAGTGTATGATGAATCATTTATGAACTGAAAAAAAAAAGTGATGGAGGAGAGGAAGAGAGATATTTTTCTTTCACCAAACATCAACCTTCTTTCTTTTTCATGTTCATGTTCCTTGGCTTTGGGAGGCACATGGTTTACTGTTATCAACATTTAATTGGAATAAACAGAATTAATAATTTACTGTTATCAAAATCACATCAAACTAAAGTGGAATCATACATTTTCACCACACAATAGATGAAACTCAATCAGTTTAATATATTAAATTTGTAGATAAATACTAACAAAATAAAAAAAATGTTTTCTTTGAATCAGAAAATACCTTAAAATGAACCCTCAGATCTGAACACCGGGCTTTGCAAGCTGTTTCAATGGCACAACCCAATAAGAATCAAATGGAATTCAACATCATCAAATCAGAAAACACAAATTTTTTAACAAATAATAATAGATCCCAAAATAAAAAATTACAATAACAGTACCCACCGAAAAAATAGGACAAACATTAACCAAATTGAACAACACTTACACTTTGTAGGGTTATCAGGCTCCCTTGAGTACTTCACCTGAAATTCAAAGAGGGAAAACAAAATTAGATGAATTCAGATCTCTGTGATTGAGAGTATAAAATAATTTTCTTCATATCTGGAAATGTGAGACGATGGAGATGAAGACAATAGTCATTGTATTTGAATGGCCTTTCATATATGTTTGCAGTGTGTTAAAAGCTACAAAGTAAGCCTTCTGCATTGTGAAGGGATGGGTTTCAATGTGAAGTGCGATATTTTTAACATTATTTCTAATTACGTGATTGCTTTTAGGAAAGAAAATTTAAAATCAGCGGCTTTTCGTGTAACTGACTCCAACAAGAGAATTCAAATTTTCCTACACACCCTTCGATTTCCATGCTGACATTGGTCTTACATATAATTTTTTCTAACACATGGGTCTCACATGTTTTTTATTTTTATAACATAAGATTTCAATTCTCCTTCAACATGATAATTATAAAACCCTTTAATAATATTGACGTACTTATTAATAGTCACACATTTGAATTGTATCAACAAATCCTGAAAAACATTACTTTTGTATTTTTTTTTTGTTTATACCTCTATCTAGCTAGCCTTTTCTAGTAGTGACTTAGCTGCCTTTCATATATTTTGTTTATAAAGACAAAGATAAACATAATATGATTTCGCTGGTAAGTGCCGAAAACATAAAAACATAAACATAATATTATTATTCTATATGGGATAAAATAGTCTCCTTTTTTTTATGAGATGGTTATATTGATAAATATTTTTTTTTTACAAACTTATAAACTATATTATGTCTTGCCGGTAAGACTTAACTCAAGAGTGTCTTACTGGTAAGACATAGTGTAGTTTGTAAATATAATTTTTCTTTTTTTTTTTTAACTATCTTGTTTCTAAACAAGATTATGTTTTGTAAAGCTTACCAAAAAAAAAAACTCAACAAAAAAAAGCTTACCAAAAAAAAAATTTATGTTTTGTAATGCTAAAAAAAATTAAAGTAAATTATGAAGTTTCAACAATTTTCTAACGCCGTTAGTTAGAAGTAATTATTGAGATAGATCAACGTGTCCAAAAGAGGAAAATATAGTAAATTCTTTTAATAATATATAAAAAGCATTTTTAGTAAAAATATATTATTTATATACATTTTCACAATATTTTTTATATTTTATCCTTTTCAATATTATGTTACAAATCTAACGTGATTTTGAAAAAAAAAAGAAATATTATAATAGTAAGTATTTTTATTGTAATACATATAGAAGCCAATAACAATGAATAATACGTTATTTTATTTTTCATTTAGAAGAACTTAATAATATCAAGTCAACAGCTAGCCTTAGTCAAAAAATAAAAATTGGGTGGTGTATTTCCAGTCAAGTTCAGGTTTTGTGTTACAAAATTAAGCTAAAAAGATTTCACGGACGGAACTTATATATATATATATATATATATATATATATATATATATATATATATATATATATATATATATATGGGAATGGATCCACGTATCCAAAAAAGTTTACAACTTTACAATCAATTTAATCATCGTTGATTTCTGTTAATCTAACGGTTATAATTTATTGAAAATTAATAATATTTATTGTGTCACATTTATTAATTCCAATAAATTATAACCGTTAGATTGATGGAAATCAATGGTGGTTAAATTGGTTGTAAGAGTTGTAAACTTTGTTGGTGATAAGTGGATCATCCCCCATAATATATATATATATATATATATATATATATATATATACCGGTGTAAGAGTTATAAGTCTTACACTCAATCTTGACCATTGATCCACTTGTATCCAATGGCTCACAATTCCAAAAGATTTGAGCCATTAGATATAAATGTGTTCAATGGACAGGATTGAGAGTGTAACTTACACTGGTGTAAAATGATCCTGACCCATATATATATAGGGGCAGGATATTCTTATACCAGTGTAAGAGTTAGAAGTCTTACACTCAATCTTGACCATTGATCCACTTGTATCTAATGACTCACATTACTAAAAAATTAGAGCCCTTAGATATAAGTGAGATCAACGGACAAGATTGAGAGTGTAACTTACACTAGTGTAAAATGATCATGACCCATATATATATATATATATATATATATATATATATATATATATATATATATATATATATATATATATATAATCTTAAACTCGGTTCTAACAAATTGAAGCCAAACTCCAATGCTATGTTTGGAAATGAAATTGTAAATGTTTGATCTGAAGATCAAAGGTTAATGTTGGATATGAGAATTAGTAGTGTTGATGAAGGAAACAATTGCAGTGGCAAATCACTCTATACAGACAAAAGACAAGAAGTCATGGAAATTATATGTATGCGCACACAATAACAACAAATAAGAATTAGGATTTCCGAAATAATATTAATAAGCTTTAATCCTTTATTTATAAATTGATTTTAGCTAAAGGTAAGGCCCATTCTGCTTATTTGGACAAAGGGGCAAAGAGGACCATAACATATGGATTCAGAACAGTAAATAAAAACATATACCTAGCCATCAAAATCCAAACTGCTCATAAAAATTGTCAAATTCAACGGATTTGGTCGGTGATAGCATAGTGACATGACTCGAATAATCGAAATAATTTTCATAATCGCATAATAGGAAGTCTTCTAAGGACGACAATTGGTTTTGAGCAATATGGTCATAGTGAACCACTTCCGTTGGCTTCTGTTTCTTTGATGCAAAAAATGGTGATGAGAACGAGTGTTCTTGTTTGCTTGGAAGGCTGTTATTAAAGCTAAGTAACATAGAAGAGCCAGAGGAAGAAACAGGTTCCAAAATGATCTCGGGATTCAAAGGGCTTTTGCAAGTGTGATAGCCATAATAGGTTGTCCGGTACAATGGAGGGTCTTTTTGAATTCTCTGAACATGTTTGATTGCTTCGCAACCCTCATCATACTTGTGAGTACACCTGTAGTAGCTCCTGCAAACATATTTCAATCATATTGGACTCATTATTCATAAGAGAGAGAGACACATATCAGAATGATTATCTCATTTGACATGAGGTCATGATTATAATAGTTCGTAGACAAATTAACCCATCACTTCTTATTTTAATTTAGGGAAAATATTTTTTCATGGTACATAAGAATACAATTCTCATGTTGTGATCCTTCGATTTGCGTGCAAAGCTTTTCTTTTCTTTTTCTCTTTTTAATAAATGTGAGGCCCACCATTAGTTGAGTCACAACATGATAATTCAATTCTCATGCAACATGAGAAAATCAAATCCCTTTAATATATTCTCCACAGCCGTTGATTTATATCTATGAACCGTTAAAATTTTATACATCATCACCCGCATGACCTCATGTCACTATCCATTCCAAAGAGACAGATTTTTGGTGGTAGGTTATAATTTATAAGGGTTATATTTATCTCATTTTACATGAGATAAACAATTTTCCTACACACTCAAAAAGAAAATGGGTCCCACCATCCTTTTTTCTCTCTTCTCTTACCTATGGGTCTCACTTATACTTTTATTTCTACAACATGAGGTAATATTTTTCCTACAACATAAGAAAAATATATCCCAATTTATAAATATGGGAAAACACTTTCTCATTTTGCATGAGAATTCAACTCTCATGTTGTGATCCTTCGATTTGAGTGCAATTTTTTTTTGTTTTTTAATAAATGTGGGACCCACGACTAATTGAGTCACAACATGAGAATTGAATTCTCATGCAATATGAGAAAATCAAACCACTATAAATATATATATATATATATATATATATATATATATATATATTAGATATATATATGAAGATGGGGAATTTGAAATGGAAGAATACCTGAGGTATTTGGCATTCATAGTCATTTTCTGTCCATATTTTCTCCACCCATGGCCATCTTCAATCAGAATTGAGGTGTCATTCTCCCAAGTTGGCGCAATTGATCTTATGAAGACAAAAATACCAATTATATGTAGATTCTGATTTACATATTTTCATAACTAATCCAATAATCAATTAACTAAAATATTTATGAAATCATTAATGATAAATCAAAATTAATCCAATAATTATGTGATCATGGTCATTTATATATAATGGCTTAGCCAAGATGCAGTTTAAATTCGGTTCGGTTCATTATATGGGAAGAAATAGCATGATTCTTTTGACTATGCCAAAAAGTATATATGAAGGAAGGATAATTAATAAAGCATAAAAGTATTTACATTTATCTTTTTAATTAAATAATTAGATGACTTAATCAAGATTAATACAAAACATATTTTATTTATTACCTGGCCTATGCCCTAACGATATACGTCATCAAAAGGAATTAGTTTTTTTATAACAATATTTGAAAGGGAAAGCTTTGGGATTTAGTTTCAAAAATGAGCCATATAAGGATTAAATTGAATGTACCTGTAATGGTGGGGACTATATAAATTACAATAATTGAAAAGCTTTGAGAAAAAAATCAAGTTTTATTAAAATTGATGATGCTAATTTTTTTAATTTTTGGATGCATAAGATGCTAATTTTTTTAAGATGTGTTTAAAGATTAGGAAGAGAGCGAATTATTTCATTCTAATATTAAAGTATGTCAAAATTCAATGAGGACTTAAAGTGATACTGACAAGTAAAATATCAATGAAGGATTAAGAATAATTTAAAGATCTTTGAACGGAAAATTCAGTTTAACTAAAGCATTAAATTATTTAAAAAATGAAATAAAAAGATGCTTGACGAATGAGAGTTAAAACGGATATAAAATTAAATTTGTTTTTATTAAGAAATGACTTTGGATTTTTCATTTTTCTTAAAAACATGATAAATGTATAGGTTAGGATATTATACATATCTTTTTATATTTTTTCTTTTTTCTTAAAAGCATAATAAATGTAAGGGTTATGATTAGGGATGGTAATCGTGAAGGCCTTATGAGTTTACATGTGTAAAATTGATTGTTGGAACTAGTTTTGGACTTGTATAAAAGCTCGTTTAATAAAAAGGCCTCAGACTCCAATTCAAAAGCTCAGCCTTAGAACCTTCCAGGCTGACCTAGTATATTAAATTTTATTTTTATTTTATATTTTTTATACTACTGTTATTAGCCCTCTCTCTCGATCAATTTCTCCTCATTTTATTGGTTAAAAAGATTTTTTAAATGATTTTGTTCTATATTATACTGTTTAGAAATACATTAAATTTATGAATATTTATGGAATTACTAGTGTTGTTATGTATATTCTGTTTGGATAAATTTTTGTTGTCTTATTTTTTTTTAAATAGGGTAAACCAGGCTTTTATTTTTTGTAAATAAGTCAAGTCACATGCCGGTAACATATAATAGGCTTGTTCAGGCTGACACATTTAAACATAGGCTTAACCTTTTAATAACAAAGCTCGGTGTGGGGTCCGTTAACATCCCTAGTTATGGTATTATACATATCTATTTTTTTTTCATACTTACTTTATTTATTTTTTCTGATATTATTAGATCATAATCTCAAATGACCTTTACCCTTTCTATAATCGAGATTATAATATAATGGTGTCGAAGAAAAATAGTTAAAACAAACGTACAAAAAAGATAATCATAATATCATATCCCTAAATATACGAAAGAGAAAGATACAAATTATTTCTGCTTTTAATTGGCAGGCACAAATTAATAGATCCAATAGTTTGAATGGATTTAGAATGTCACTCAGATTTTATTTGAAAGAATTTTATTTTATAAAAAAAAAATTAATTTTGTTGATGATCGGCAGATCCCTTTACAATAATGATTGTTTTACCAAAAATTGTGTCTTAATCTCTTAAAACTTAATTCCTCTACGTCATATTCCTGAAGAAAATTACAGGATCCAAAACCCATAAGAATAATAATTTGCTAGGTAAGGCATGAATAATAATTCTTACTTTCTCTTGTAGCACCCTCTTCGATTTTTGGCGTCGAGAGTTTTGATACTCTTGCAAGTTTCATCTCCAATGGTTATAGGCGGCGCCGCCACCTCATTAGAGTCATGGTTGGTGTTCAAGAGCAAAAGCGTATTTGTGAATGATCTCATTACATTGAGAACAAGATCTTCAGCAATTGGTAACACTGACTTTGACCCTTCCTCGTTTGCAAGTACTTCAAGTAACTCGCTTGCCATGTCACGCCCTCTCATTAGCTCTTCTTCCATTGCCTTTATGCCATTTGGAGATTGATTTTCCATTATTTCTACCTTTTTGGAATTGTTAACACTTTCCATATATTTGAGGAGAAACTGAGTGAGAGACAACGCCCTTTTAATCAAGACGGCACTTCCCCCACTTGCAATTTTAAAAGTTGTTGTACTTCAGAGGATATTGACAAAACTTCCACAGCAGAAATTGACAGGTTTAGTTTCACGTGCCTAAGTGTTACGTGAAGAACACAGCCAATGAAAATAATCAACTTAAGGGAAAGGGGTTTTCTCTGATTGGATGGGTCAAGAGAGTGGGCAGAGAAGTAGTGTGTTTGTTTTCGTGGGAATGGAGGATGAAGTCATAGGGCTTACTTCATGCTGAGAACACAGCCATCTTGAAGACAATAATACCCTTCGGTTTTGCATCTGGGGAGTGTGAGAGGAGGCAATGTTTAGTCCCTCAAAGTGAGGGTAATTCGGGACATGTACATGCACCTGAAGACAAGTGACAGATAGCGTGATAGTAATTAGAGGAAATATTTAATATGCTCCAAGACTACTGAATCTTTTGGTGCTCCTTCTCACAATATTAATTTTTTCTTTCTTTTTTTATCCCTATTATTTTTTTATTTTTTCCATTTTACCCTCCTATTTACATTAAGGGACCACCTAAAAATGATGATCCCGATTCACTACAAATAACCTCGTAATTAGGAGGCACTCCATGTTATGCTGGTAATAATAATATTAGTATATTTTTGACGGTGTTAGCAAGCACGTTTTAAATGTGACATACACTGTAATCTTTTGAATTGTCAGTTTGATCACTCCATTAGTAATTTGACTGCGAAAGAAATGGTTAGTTTCATCTATGGTTGAGATTATTTGAATTAAAAAAAAAAAACTCAAGTTGTTTGCTCAAACTTTCTGACAGTTGTCTTGTAATATTCTATTATGTTGTTGTTGTATAGATACTGATATATTGTTGTTATAAACTACGATAAGATCTTATCCCTTGTAGGAAATTGTTATAATAAGTTATCTCAATCGAACTAATTTTTTCACCAATGAATCACTAATCTACATGGACCTTTAGGATTAAATGAAAAGGAAAATAGGTGATAACGAAAAAACTGCAACGGCTAAGTAGTGAAAACAAAATGCTCCCACATATTTATCTATATGACATGAGATAATTTATATATTTTAACATGATATTAATAAAACCATTTTTTATGAGAAAAATTATTCTCATGCTACATGAGATAAGTTTTCCCTCCTACACACCCTTCGATAATTATATCACTTTTTTCTTCAGATGCTAGAATCCACAAATTTATAAAATTCTTTCTTTATTAATGATATTTTATTAGATTTAATGTTTCTTATATTATAAAAAATAAATAAAATGCATCTTCTCATGTTAAAAAATATATGATATGATAAAGTGAGAAAATCATAATCATATAAAGGTGAGTCAATAATTATGATTTTGTAACTATCTATTTCAATATTTTCTTCTCTCTTTCTTTATCACCGTTTATCTACTTTTGTATAATTATAATTTTTCATATAATTATGTTTTTTTGTTTTAATATGAGGAGATCCTGATTTGAAAATAAATTTATCCCTTATAATATGATAAATATTAAACAATATTTTATTTCATATAAACTCTTTATATTTGTTCATGTCATACCACATGTGTCAGGCTCCTCAATAGGAATAAATCTTTGGTGTTACTGTTGCATCAAAGATTCAGTATATCTCACCAATATAAATATTACATGTCAACTAAAGTTTTATTTTTCTCTGCCAATTTTTCTCTATCCTATGATATGTAATGCTCCCATTGATAGGATGCACTGAATCTTGGTACAACAGTAGCACTAAAAATTTATTCCCTCAATAGGCTAATTTTGGCTACTCAATTCGAGGATTGCCCGGGAATCTTTTATCCTTTTTTTGGAAGGGATAAATGACTTTTATATAGGAGTGGATCCTCTGATCTGGAGTTTTCACATGACCTGGTCATGTTAAACTATCACAGCCATTTATTTTATTTTTTTAACAATAAATCTATGGTCATTATTTTTTTACCACTTCTCTCTCCTCAACCAAATATCTTAATTTTCTCTCTCCCACTTTTGCTTTTTGGTAAACAGCTAAGACACACGTGATCTGTAAGAACCCGCACCGCTAATTAAAGATATTAATTAAATAAATGTGATAATTAGGAAATAATTTCATAATTGACTCTAATAATTATTATGAGACTCTAATTATTATGCTACCCGGTATAAATGCGTACATGTGAAGTATCCCGGAAAATTATAATAAGTACATGATAATTACTAGAATAATATGTAAGACTAGTAAAACAAGTTTCAAGTCAAAATAATGAGAACTGGTGCCAGAACTGATACTGGCTATGGAAAAGCGCGTACCGGAAAGGTGCTCCAAAAAATAAAATAAAAATATGATAATTCTTAGAAAATTGAGTAGGTTAAGATTCCAGAGTTTGGGATTAAAATGTTTTGCGTAGCTATTAAGGCTAATACTGCGCGTTATGACTTAAATGCCTATATATTCATTCTTTAAGGGCACAAAACCGTAGATAACTTCTCCTCCTACGTGGGTTTTGGTGGCTGAACAACTGTGTTACTGTTTCATTGGCTTTCTCCTTCATTCTCAAGCCAAGTTGTCACCTTTGCTCCATTCTTCGTCTCTTTTGTTAAGTAAACACCATGGTTGTGAGTGGGTGAGACTTGTGTGTGAGGAGAGCCCTTATGTTCTGAGTTTTTGCCTCTGTTTGGGGTGTGTTTGTGGGCTGAGATATCTTGTGTGAGGGTGTGAGACTCTTCCTTGGTTGTTGGAGCTTCAAGGAGTCTTCCTTGTGAAGAAAAGTCATAGCTTCAGTGCCATTTTCATGTTAGGCAAAGTCAGAACTTTGAGGGACCATTTGTGAGCTCCAAGAGCATTGTCCATTCTATTTTGAGAGCCTTGGTAAGTTCCCTCACCTTGATCATGATTTTTTATGCTTTAAAGATGAAGTCTTGGCATATTAATTGGTAAAATGAAATAATCAACACATGTGAATTTGTATATGCTTAAAAATGGATCCTTGAACGTTTTTAAATGTTAAAAGTTGGACTTTTGCTGGATGTTTTGACGAAATGCAGAAACTGCATTCTGTCGTGAAATATCCGGATATGTGTTCGAGAAATATCCTGATATGGATATTCGAATATGGTATCCGGATATTGATATCCAGATATGAGGTTCTGTGATATCCGGATATGGGATATCTGGATATGCCCCCGACGTATATCCGGATATTTTGAGATTTCGATGAACAGTGAGGTATTGTTCATACAGAACTGATCTATGGATTTATGGACCCTAGTTGATGAAGTGGTACTTCTATAATAACGTAAATAAGTCAGAACCTAAGGGGTTAAGGGCTTGTGGCTTTGTAGGAAGCCTTAAGACATAAACTGTAAAAGGAAAACGTAGTCTTTAAGCTTAAACGTATGAGCTTTGGTTAATGATATATTATTGGTCCATAATAGATTGTGATAATGCTGTGTTTGGGATTTGAGAGTGGTTGGACTATTGGCTTGGATTGATTGCTTGCAAGGTAAGCTTTCGTGTCCTCGGTTTAGCCATGTTGTGGTTCCACCATGTCCCATGGGGATGTGGTTTATGCATGTTGTGTTACATGTTTTTGATGTTTTGGAAATGCTGTTGAGCTTTTATATGCAATGTGCTTTTATGATATGCATGTGGGTCCACCTATACGGTAAGCCTGAGTATGTGACGCATACGACATGGTGAGGCTGTGGGTGAGGTGCAAGCAATGTTCCTTGTACTACTATGTGGGTAATAGACGTATTCCTGTATTTCTCTGGCCAGTAGAATAGTGATAACTCATATATCATGAATATTGCACTGCATACTTTTGGAACTTATACTGGAAATTACTGCTTTTAGAACTTATATTGCACATGTAAGTGAGCTTGGGGTGGAAGATCCTTGAGGACCCCTTGTCTTACTGAGATTTCTTGTTTAGAGATCTCACCACACGTTTGGGGACGCTTATTTCAGGTTCAGTTAATTTGGGGGCTGATGCCTCTGGCGGCAGAAGGCCAAAGCTTAGTTGATATATAGACTTGTTGTATGCTGACATGACTGGACTTGGATGTTGTTTATGTTTTCTGTCAGTATTATGTTATTTGAGATGAGACTGTTGTTGGGCATTTATGGCCTTATTTGGTGAGCATGGGATTTCTCCATGCCACATAGACTTGATTATGTCTTGTTTAAGTTACAGTTGTATTAATGTATCAGGATTTTGGTCCAGGCTATGTGTTGTAGTCATGTGACTTAGATACTCACTTTATATTTATATATGAGGTATTCAGACAGCTGTCTTGCAATTTACATACAGGCGTTATTTTATGAAAAAGAATTAAGTAATTCAATTTGGTAATGGTAATGACGTCATAATTGGAAAGAAAAAGATATTCCGCAAATTTTTAATTAAGCGTGACTTAATACGATAGTATGTTAACAAACGGGTTAACACGGGGTGTTACATGACCCATTTCTCTAAGTTCACCTAGACTTCATTTCTCTCCGGCGACCATTTCTCTTCGGCGAAGTTTCATCTTGTCCGGTGAAAGTTTGAAGACCACCACCCTTCTACATTTTCTCATAACTATTCCTTGAGAGCACCATCGTAGAAATAGCACACGATAAAAATGTCTTATCCTCTGCATCTATAATCTTTGACCATGATTGTATCTTCTTGAAAAAATCATCTCGTGTTCTTTGGAAAAATCGTATTGTTCTTTGGAAAAATCATCCTTATGTGCTTCTTCTGTTTTTTTTCCAGAAATTTCCATTCAAGAAAAAAATGCATAATAAAATTTTTTCGGCACTTGAATGAATCTGATAATGAATTGTATGTAAAAGTATGACTGATGCACACATACTGTTTGATTATTAGTATTTTTTTTTGTAAACGATTATTAGTTTTTACTTAGTAATTTTCCTCTTTATTACTAAGTAAAGCAGAAGCTTATTTCCATTTATGGGAATGCTTTACATTCCTTAGATTGTTTTTACTTTGCAATTCTTTATGCTGCTGGAATTGTGAATAAGTTTGGACCTGAAAGCAATGGTGTTCTGACTAGCATTTTTAGTATACCGGTTTATTCACAAGTGGGTTCTGGTGGAAAGAGTCAACAGGCTCTTGTGTTTGGGTTGACAGGAGCTAGTGTAGCATTGCTAGTTATGTCTTCTTTGTTGGCGCTGTATGTCTGGTATGACAGGAAGCATAGGAGGAGATTATTAGCACCTTGAAGCACCGTAATCTGGTGCCGCTTAGAGGCTATTCTGTGGCTGGTGAGAGTGAGAATTATGATGATAGCGGTAGCCAAAGATATCTTGTTTATGATTACATGCCAAATGGAAACCTGGAAGACCATCTCTTTAGACCAATGGACCCTCAAAAAGCAAAGAATTTATTGACTTGGCCTCAAAGAAAAAGCATAATCTTGGATGTGGCAAATGGGTTGGCCTATTTGCACTATGGAGTTAAACCTGAAATTTATCACAGGGATATCAAAGTCACCAATATACTACTTGATGAAGATATGAGGGCAAGAGTTGCAGATTTTGGGCTTGCTAAACAAAGTAGGGAGGGTCAGTCTCATCTTACTATCAGAAAGGTGGAAGCTGTGTTAATCCATTCTAAAAGGTCTGTGCTCTCAGTCTAATCAAATCATGTTGGTAACATGACTTCATTTGAGGTTAATAATCTGATGAGTATATAATGGTACAAATGAATTTCGTCCCAGCAACTACTCTCTCAAGATCTCAAGACTGAAGCTAGCAATGACAATAATAGGTCTTATTGTGTGGCAGTGTGTTATAATGCCAACGATGAAGACACTTAGCAGTTAAGCAGGGCATCAATGTAAACAGTATCCCTTAAGATCAGCTACCCAAGAAGTAGGCCAGTTTTCATATAACATTAATGTGTGAAAAGTATGCCAGTTTCCCTACTATGTTACTTGATGGGAATTATCATTGTACACACCGTTTGGTTTAGAATTTTTTATTGACAATATTATGAGTTGCAAATGTATTTTTAATTCCCGTTTGTTTCTCAATTATTTTTACCTGGTTCCAACTGGTCTCTAAATATTAAACAGTACACTTGCACTTTTATTGCCTATGTATCAAGTTATCAAGCATCTATAAATGAAGTCTATTGACTAGGATGTGAAAAGTAAAAATTACACATCTCGCTTTAAGATCTCTCAAGACAATACAAATTCAGAAATAATTCGAAAATTAATTGCATGATAGCACAACTTTTATGCAGTACAATATTAATTCCATACAACACAACAAATCTCAAATAACTGTGCTGAAACTGTTTGCATCACATTGTATGATAGCACAAATTTTATGCAGTACAATATTAATTCCATACAACACAATAAATCTCAAATAAGTGTGCTGAAACTGTTTGCATCACATTGAATGATAGCACAACTTTCATGCAGTACAATATTAATTCCATATAACACAACAAATCTCAAATAAGTGTGCTGAAACTGTTTGCATCACATTGCATAATAGCACAACTTTCATGCAGTACAATATTAATTCCATACAACACAAATCTCAAATAAGTGTGTTGAAACTGTCTGCATCACATTGCATGATATCACAACTTTCATGCAGTACAATATTAATTCCATACAACACAACAAATCTCAAATAAGTGTGTAATTAGGAAATAATTCCATAATTGATCCTAATAATTATTATGAGACTCAAATAATTATAGTAAGTGGGTAATAATGCTAAAAGTCACTTTTTGGACGAAAAGCGTAGATACCGGTTCTGCTACCTGGTATAAGTGCGTATCGGTGAAGTATCCCGGAAAAATATAATAAGTGCATGATAATTACTAGAATAATATGTAGGACTTGTAAAACAAGTTTCAAGTCAAAATAATGAGAACTGGTGGCAGAACTGATACTGGATATGGAAAAGCGCATACCAGAAAGTTGTTCTGAAAAATAAAATAAGAATATGATAAATCTTAGAAAATTGAGTAGGTTAAGATTCCAAAGTTTGGGATTAAAATGTTTTGCGTAGCTATTAAGGCTAATACTGCGCGTTATGACTTAAATGCCTATATATTCATTCTTTAAGGGCACAAAACCGTAGATAACTTCTCCTCCTACGTGGGTTTTGGTGGCTAAACAACTGTGTTACTGTTTCATTGGCTTTCTCCTTCATTCTCAAGCCAAGCTGTCACATTTGCTCCATTCTTCTTCTTTTTTGTTGAGTAAACACCATGGTTGTGAGTGGGTGAGACTTGTGTGTGAGGAGAGCCCTTATGTTCTGAGCTTTTGCCTCTGTTTGGGGTGTGTTTGTGGGCTGAGATGTCTTGTGTGAGGGTGTGAGACTCTTCCTTGGTTGTTGGAGCTTCAAGGAGCCTTCCTTGTGAAGAAAGGTAATAGCTTTGGTGCCATTTTCGTGTTGGGCAAAGTCAGAACTCTGAGGGACCATTTGTGAGCTGCAAGAGCATTGTCCATTCTGTTTTGAGAGCCTTGGTAAGTTCCCTCACCTTGATCATGAGCTTTTATGCTTTAAAGATGAAGTCTTAACATGTTAATGGGTAAAATGAAGTAACCAACACCTATGTGAACTTGTATATGCTTAAAAATGGAACCTTGGACGTACATAAGTGTTAAAAGTTGGACCTTTGGTGGATGTCTGCACGAAATGCAGAAACTGCATTCTGTCATGAGATATCCGGATATGTGATCGAGAAATATCCGGATATGGATATCCGGATATGGGGTTCTGTGATATCCGGATTTGGGATATCCGGATATGCCCCCGACATATATCCGGATATTCTGGGTTTGCGAGAACAGTAGCTTACTGTTCATCCAGAACTGAGTATTGGG
>JAVKPL010001576.1:0-16976 GCA_032173675.1 Gastrolobium villosum | reverse complement strand
TGATGGTGTTCATCAATGTTGAACATCAATTCCCCGACAACGGCGCCAAAAACTTGTTGTGTAGATTAGCAAGTGCACTAGTCATACAAGTAATAAAAATGATAAGTAAAGATCGTTCCCACGAGGAATTGTGTCAAGCACTGATTATCCACTTGTTGTTGATTTGAATCAACCAAAGAGTTTTGAATTGCATGAGTTTCTTATCACTAGAAATGTAATTGCATAAAATAAGATAAGTTTAAAACACAAAGATATGAATATAAATTAAAAACAGTAGTCAGATATCAATTTCCCTCAAGTATGAATTTATGAATGAACCAATTCCCATCTTGAATTCTCTATCATGTGATGTTAATCAACCTTTTACTTATCATCAAGATGTAATGTCTTACTACCTTGATGGGTACATTAATCAGAAACCCCAATTTCTTGGTGATTCCTTTCATAATACTTGCATTAATAACTAAGGTCTTAAGATTACATTAATATTGTAGCATCAATGTCTTGACTACTATAATACTAATTATGAATTTTTCAACTTTAAAACAATGCAAACATGTATGTTCTACATTATTTCATTAACAAGAATGATTGATCAAGACAACTTCATACAAATCACATAATAGGAAAACATAACATCACATTAATTATTCATAAATACACACTTGAGTTCCATTGAATCAGACTACAAAGGACTCTACTCAGACATCATGAAAGTAAATACAAAGGAAGAAGAAAGAACAAACTCCATTGTCAAGGTAATAGATCTCCAATCTTCAATTGTAATGCTATACTACTCCTAAGAATTTGTAAAGTAAAGAGTAAGAATTCAGATCCTAAGATCTGATACAGGAGAGGATGGTAGAGAGATGGGAGAGAAAACTATGTCTAGATCTCAGAATTTTTAAGGCCTTTTGCCTTTTATAGTGTTACAATTGCTGCTGAAAAATAATGTGGGCGCTAAAACAGTCAGAAATGGGCGTTTTAGCGTCCAGCTTGATGCGTGACCAACTGCTTTTAACTGACGTGAGCGCTAAAACGATCTGAATGAGCATTTTAGGGTCCATGGCTGATAACCTCTCAACTGCTTTTAACTGACTCCAACGCTAAAACGCTTGATTTGAATGTTTTAGCATTTCAGAACAGAGAAGAATTCCACATCTGAGCGCTAAAACGCTCAGTGTGGGCGTTTTAGCGCTGAGCTCCAGAGGCTTCCAATTCTGATTTGCAGCAGCGTGCTAAAATGGTCTGTGTGGACGTTTTAGCACTCAGCAACAGTAACTTTCTCTTTCGAACTGCAGCAGCGCGCTAAAACGGTCAGTATGGCCGTTTTAGCGTTCAACATTTAGGCGATTTTCTCCTCCAAAATCTTCTTCCTTCTTTTGATGCTTTTTTGGGTTTCCTTTCCCTGCAAGACAATGTAGATTTTCACAAAGCTTTCAGAACTTGCACTTTAGGAATTTCTAAGATATTAACCTCCCTTTTCAACCAATTATTCATACAAATTAATCCTAATTTGTGTTGAAAAACCTGATGAGCCAGGGGTTTATCAACTATGGAAAAGTGCGTAGCAGAAACGTACTCCGAAAAATAAAATAAAAATATGAAAAATCTTAGAAAAATGAGTAGGTTAAGACTCCAAAGTTTGGGATTAAAATGTTTTGCGTAGCTATTATCGATAAATTGTACGCTTAACCTTAAACCGCCTATAAATACTAAAGGGCACATATTCCTAGGGCATTTTTCAGCCTCCCACGTGCCACCATTGTGCTGAAAATTCATCAGCCACTTTTCCACCTTCTCCTCTCTTCATTGTGAGCGATCAGCCAAGGAGCCACCTTTCCCCATGAAACCTTCACCCAAACACCTTGTGGAGTGTTCCTCAGTATTGTGAGTGTGTTGAGGGTCTCCATTTCTGAGTGGATGACCTTTGTGTGTGAGGAGGGAGGTCTGAGTTCTTTGTTTGGGAGTAGTGGGAGCTTTCTCTTGGATGGTAGAGGCTTCAAGGAGCCATCTTGTGAAGTAAAAGACCAACCTTAATGCCATTTTCGTTCTCCTAACAAGTCAGAATCTTGGGAGCAGGTTGTGAGCTCCAAGAGCAGCCTTGTTTCTATTTTAAGCCTTGGGGTAAGCTACCTAACCATGACCATGAGTTAAACTTTCTTAAAGATGATGTCTTTGCATGTAAATGGTTAAAATGAAGTAACCAACACCTATGTGAACCTGTATATGCTTAAAAATGGATCCTTGGACGTGTTTAGAATTGGTAAAAGTTGGATCTTTGGTTGGATTTTCGCGAAATGCAGAATCTATGTTCTGTCGTGAAATATCCGGATATTTGGTTGTAAATATCCGAATATTGATATCCGGATATGGTTTTCGGTTATTGATATCCGGATATGGGGTTCTGTGATATCCGGATATGCCCCCGACATATATCCAGATATTCTAGGTTTTTGATGTATAGTGAGGTACTGTTCATACAGAATTGATGTATGGTTTTGTGGACCCTAGTTTGAGGAAGTGGTACTTCTATAATGAATTATCTAATTCAGAACCTAAGGGGTTAAGGGCTTTATGGCTTTGTGGGAAACCTTAAGACGTAAAACGTAAAAGGAAAAATGTAGTCTTTATGCTTATGTTCATGAGCTTTGAGTATTGATACGATTGCTGGTCCTAAATCAGATTGTGATCTGTTGTGTTGGACTTGAGCTATTTGGACTCTTGGCTTGGATTGATTGCTTGCAAGGTAAGCTTTCGTGTCCTCGGTTTAGCCATGTTGTGGTTCCACCATGTCCGATGGGGGTATGGTTATATGCATGCTGTGTTACATGCTTTTGATGTTTTGGAAATGCTGTTGAGATTTTATATGCAATGTGCTTTTATGATATGCATGTGTGTGCACCTATATGGTAAGTTTGAGTATGTGACTCATACAACATGGTGAGGCTGTGGGTGAGGTGCAAGCGATGTTCCTTCTACTACTATGTGGGTAATAGACGTATTCCTGTATTTTCTCTGGCCAATAGAATAGTGATAACACACATGTCATGAATATCTATTGCACTGCATACTTTTGGAACTTATAATGGAAATTACTGCTTTTGGAACTTATATTGCACATGTAAGTGAGCTTGGGGGAAAGATCCTTAAGTACCCCTTGTATTACTGAGATTTCTTGTTTAGAGATCTCACCCACGTTTGGGGACGCTTATTTGAGGTTCAGGGAACCCAGGGGTTGAGACTCCATGTGGCAGGAGGCCAGAGCTTAGTTGATGCATATTTTATGCTGCTTATGATGATATGCTATTATGAGCTGATACTGGATGTTGTGTACTACTTTTATGTTTTTAGCTTCATGTTATTATTGTCGCTGTTGAGACTGATGTTGGGCATTGTTGCCTTATTTGGTGAGCATGGGGTTTGTCCATGCCATATTGACTTGTCTTTATGTTTTCAGACATTAGTTGATTAATGTATCAGGATATTGTCCGGACTACGTGTTGTAGATCCGTGACTTTAGATATTCACTTTAATATTTATATATGAGGTATTCAGTTAGTTGTCTTGCAATTTACATACAGGCGATGTTTTACAAAAATGATTAGGTAATTAACTTGGCTAAGTATAATGACATCATAATTGAATTAAAGAAAAAGTTATTCCGCATTTTAATTAAACAGGGCTTAATACGATAGCATGTTAACAAATCGGGTTAACACGGGGTGTTATATTTTATGATTATAGACGAATAGGAAAGCCACTGAGGAAGTGCTGGAGGCCAACTGTCTGGCGAACATGACTATGATGAGGGTCATGTTAGAAGAGCTGAGGGATGGTCCTGCTGTTGGCCAGTGTCCTCCACCACCTCCACCGCCTCCACCTCCACCTAGTCATTAGGATGACACCCAGAGGTAGATGGGTGAGGGCAGTCACCTGACGGGGGCCATGTAGGCCGTCCCGATTTTTGTTGAGGATCGTGACGAGATCGACCGCCGGCTGAATGCTTTCCGTAAGCATAAGCCCCCTACTTTTGATGGGTCCTATGACCTTATTGCTGCTGCGAGATGGCTCCAGGCCCTAGACAAGATATTCAGGGTGATGCAGTGCACCGAGCCACAGAAGCTGATGTTCGCTACGTACATGCTGTGTTTGTATATGGGTGTCCTAGAGACAATCTTTTGATTAAATAAAGGACACTAGATGTAGAACTATTTGTCGCAAATGAATAAAATCACTCTTTATTTAGTTTCATATTATGTCTCGATATTATTGTTAATATTATATGAACGAACTGGATAAACCCCTTGGAATAGAACATGTATCTCTTGAGTATCTGTGATGAGATCACGCTCATGAGGATTCAAGGATATCGCATGTCTATTCCTAATTATATGTTCCTAGTCCAGAGACACTGAGATTGGGGATCAGTGATCTCGGGTAAGACTAGCACGACTTATCTACTTGTATATGAATACAAGGTAAAGACCTCATGAGCTACAGATATGGAGATGTCTTAGCTAAAGTCGTGGGTGGACCTATAAGAGTATAGCTCGCACTGAACAGACCCAAAAAAGGACTCTATGAGGAAATCTCACATATAGTTTCATTAGAGTAATCTCTTTATATTTGGGTAGGTTTTTCCTTAGACCAAAAGTTATTACCTAGACTGTGTTTTAGAAGACATGTTTTGATTGTATGTCTTGTGTGCCTGAAACATGGAGACTCATAGGTATACTGTTGGGGTGTCCTGAAAGAGCACAGGGCTAGGGTAATAAGCTGAAGGAATTCGTCAAATCTCTGTGAGAGATTAGGTTATCTGTAAACCGGTGAAATCGGGATGACATTTACAGGGACTCGGGAATCTATGCATAATAAAAGAGATCATGAGATGATCTGCCTTTAGAGTTAGTAAATTGAAGATTCCCTATTTCAAATAAAGCTTACCCTAAACCGCAGGGGTTGATACATTTCCTTACCCTAGGTTAATGGGAAGATAACCGTGACGAAGGGAAATACATACGGAAACCAAATATGTGTAATAGGATAATCAAGTCATTAATCTGACTAGCTCTGGGGAAACAAAGCATTGCTAGTGCTCTGTGTTGTCATTAATTGGACTGTGGGCTTGTTGGGCCCAAGCCCAGTTATGTTAGAGGCTAAGTTGGACCTAATGGGTCACACACTAACACCTTGTAGTCATGATGAACTAGCTTTAAAGGTATTGGGCCTAATAATGGTTGTTAGCCCAAGAAGCTGTTTGGAAGCCCACCTAAAGGGTGGAGGGCGCATGGAGCATTATAATGGGCTTGGATAGTCCAAGACATTACTAATTATTTTAATTAGTTAAATTAATTATCAAAATTTGAATTTTGAATTTTGAATTTTGAAATTTGAATTTGGAATTTGAATTTTGAAATTCGAATTTTGAAATTCGAATTTGAAATTTCAAATTTGAAATTTGAATTTTGAAATTGGATTTTGAAATTTAAATTTTGAATTTGAAATTTAAATTTTGAATTTGAAATTTGAATTTAAATTTTGAATTTGAATGTTTGAACATTTGAATTCAAGTGTTTGAATTTGAATTTGAATTGGCTATGAAAAGTTGTTTTATAACAAAAGGATAAGATGAGATCTTGTTGGAATATTCCCTGCATCAAGAAAAGATATTTGATCTTATCCAATGATGAAGTGGTGCGCAAATTTGGATCCAAAGTGAGTGTCATTTTGTCATCTAAATGTACTACAATTCTGATTTGGTTGGTTAAGAGAATCAGTGAGTTAGTTGATTCAAATTTGAATGCAACTACTCAATGTATCTGGACTCAAAATGGGATTGATTGGGGCGCATGAAATGGTTGGTCATGTGATGACCATTAGGTCAGAATCTTGAAAGCATAATGACCTAATCTTATAAGGATTCAAATGAAAGGTGGTTAGCAATTTTGAATTGCAAACAAATCCTTGATTCCCTCCAACCATGCGCATATTTGGTGAGATTTTCAAGTAAGAAAGTCTTCTCATTCTATCCTACTAATTAACCTAATGGTGCGCACAAATGGAGTTAGTTCTTCCTTAGGGTTTTTCACAAAAAACCTAGCCTAATCTCCTTCATCTTATGCGCAAATACTATAGTGTGTTTCACCTGACTTTCTAAACACTATACCTAGCCTCCACCTTCACCAATTGAGCGCATAGCAAGCCTCACTGTGGTGATCATCTGGTGGCTTGCAAGAAGGTGTTCTAGCATCATTGACGAACGGTGGTGTGGATCAACATTATAGGGTTTGAACCCTTCAGACCTGACAATTGATCTCCCTGACTGATCAGGCCAAAACAAGGTAACATCATGTTGTCCTAAAGCATGGATCTCTATGTGCATGTATGTTTCCGCGTGAAAAATTTTATTTTTCCACCTTACATGCATCGGCCTTCAAGGCCCATTTACTTTCAAGTGGTATCAGAGCTAGGTTGATTTACCAACAGTGGGTGATGGTACCTTGTTTGTGAAAAGAGTTTTTTCACAGTCAAAATCTTTAAAGGGTTAAAGTTTAATT
Organism: Gastrolobium villosum; assembly: GCA_032173675.1. NCBI lineage: Eukaryota > Viridiplantae > Streptophyta > Magnoliopsida > Fabales > Fabaceae > Gastrolobium > Gastrolobium villosum. The sequence goes on along the minus strand of JAVKPL010001576.1, from coordinate 10,416 downwards.
CTGCATATGGATTTTGAATCACAAATCCTTTAAGGTGTAAAAGTTTTTGTTTTAAAGTACATGTAAATTTGATTCTATTTTCATAAAACTATATGCATCATGGTTTAATTTCTTTTTCTTTATGAAAGTTTTAAAAGGAAACACCCTTTTTGAAAGGGTTGATTCGGCCATGAAGGGTACTAAGAGTACCTTGAATGTTTTCTTATTTTTCTCCATGAATTGTGTCATGAGCATTGCATGAAATTTTTGTGACAAAATTTATCATATACCTACCTATATGATTTGGCCATGAAGTAGTTTATGGCTACATGCATGGTTTAATTTTGTTTTCTTTAAGAAAGAATTAACAAAATTTGAATTATAAATTGTTTTATAAATTCGGCCATCAAGAGAAAATTAAGAATTTGAATCTTGATTTTATTTTGATGTTTAAATGTTAAATATCAAAACATATGCAAAAAATATTATGTGATAATATAATTTTTGTGTTTACAAGTTTTGATTCTTTCAGGTACAAACAGGAAGGGGATGGTCATGGTGCCCGGATTTAAAATTTTGAATTTTAAATTAATGTGTAATTGCGCTGTTTAATTTACAAATGTAATTTGTAATTTCTATTTTTGTAATTTTGTCCCTCCAAAGATGTTTTGGAGTTTCTTTAATTATGTGTAATTAGAGAATTAGGCTAGTGGCGTATAGACGACAAGCGGCCGTTGCTTAAAGAAGCAAAATGGACAAAAGCGTGAGCACCATGACTATCTCAATATAAACTGTTTATATGCATGTATGATTAGAACGTCTAGTATGCATGAATTGGGTAAACCGCGTTTGTATGGTTATTATGTTTGTCCAATAGTGACTAGTGTAAACCAATAGATGTTTGACATAGGTTACAACTAGCATGATAGCTTACAAATTGCGTTTGATGAGACCTAATTAACCCTAAATAAAAGGAACCCTTAAAAGGAATAAATAATTAAGCGTATGATTACCTCCCACCACCAATGCGACTCGAACCTCTTCTACATAGTAGTGCTCCACAACTCAGTTGAGACCCACTGTTTCGTTGAGCTAGAGTAGTGTTTGAAGTGTAAGACACTTGGGGTGCTGGTTTAATGCTTAACTAAGACATAAGTTGCAGGCACACCCGGACTTATGTGCTTAGGGTAATGGTGCTAGGTTGGTTGCATGAGATGCACCACTAAGTGACAAGGAGTTGTCAACCTAATGTTAAGAGAGGGTATGAGATACTGTTGATAAGGATCAACCCATTATTTAAATTAATCTTGCGGTCTCAGGCGGAGATTAAAATAAATAATCGCACTCTTAATCCCACTAAGGTAAAATCTAAAAGTAGATTAACCCTAAGTAAAAAAGCAAGGGTCGTTGATTTATATAAAATAGTGGGAGGGGCAAATTATTTAAAGTCTTTAATAATTTACTTTTAACTACATAATCGTATATTAACTAAAACTATCTTTACATCTTTTTCAGCTTATAGTATGACTAATCTACTGTCACTGTGATATGCGATCAGCATATAAGGAATTCTAAGACAAAAAGAGGAAGAATGTGACTTAATCTGATGCAAGAAAAGGGAAAATCACTGTTAATTTGTCAAATATCTGAATCTGAGGTTATATACTGATTTTATGTTGATTTCATAGGAGAAATGCACAAATTGGAGCTGAAAAGGACAAAGCAAAACCAAAGATTCACGCTACGAGCGTGGGAATGACGCTTATAGCGTGAAGGAGTCATTATGGACAGAAGCCACCGCGCTGCTGGCGTGGTGACCGCGCTTGCAGCGCCAGAGGAGAAAAATTGGCAGAGGATACCACGCTGCTAGCGTGACAACCGCGCTATCAGCGCTATACTTTCAAGAACTCCCACGCCCACAGCGCGGGAACCACGCTGTCAGCGTGGGCGATGCGGACAATTGATATTTTAAATCAGAAACAAGATTTGAAAAGAAAAGCCTCCATTAGGTCAAAGGCTCTATAAATAGAGATTTAACCCTAAGAATATACAACTTTGGCAACAAGGAGAACATAGAGGCAGAGCTCAGGGAAGATCGAAATTCTTCATCTCAAATTCTGATCACCATCTCACATTCTCTTTTTCATCTTTTGTTTTTGCCAGAGATGAATATGTCTGGCTAGTATTCTTTATTGTAGTTAGGGTCACAAACCTTATGTGAATCCTTGTTACGATGGATTGATTTGATTTCCTTTGTTTATGTAATATTCTTTATCATTACTTTGGGCGTATTTGATATTTTCTTTATTAGACTTGATCAATCTGATAGTTGAAAATAGTTTGAGGGTTAGAACCCCATATAGGGATATTGGGGTTTCTGATCTCGAAAGGGGGTAAGATTAGTGTGCATACTAGGAATATATGTATGTTAATCGCGGATGTTTTAATTATCACTTTTATTGCTTAATTCTCATGAGGGGTTACTAAGGGATTAGGATTCCAATTGAGGGTTAAAGGGTTAAATCACCAAGGAATTGGGATTTAGCTAATTATTTAAAGATGATAATTATCCGAGTTTTTATATAATTAAGTGGTTTTAGATCAATCCAAAGTGACAAACGGGGATCATATGGTGAGTGCATCCTAACTGCAATTCCTTTCTCATATTTTCACAAAATTATCATTGATACTTTATTTCTGTCATCAAATTAAAGAAAAATTCACAAAAACAAGTCTTTTAATTTTATTATTATGCACTTTAAATTACGATTATTCATCAACCAATCGATTTGTCCAACTTAAGGGGACTGGTTATTGTGGTACTTGTCTTACAATCCTTGTGAAGACGATAATCTACTCACTACTTTATTACTTATGTGATCGGTACACTTGCCGGGAGCATCAAGTTTTTGGCGCCATTGCCGGGGATTGTAAATTCAATATTACAAATAACCGTTGACCTTTGAGATTGGATTTTTATTTATTTATTTATTCTTTTTCTATCTTATTTTGTTTTGTTCAGGTGTTACTAATAATTTTTCCTGAGTTTTATGCGAGGTAGGCTTCCGCCTAAGGACTTTGTTATTGATTCTGAGATTACAAGGACCGAAAGGAGACTAAGGAAGGCTGCTAGACAGATAATTTGGGAGGATTCTAAGGACACACCTATACAATCAATCCACGATATGGCAGAAAACAACAATGCTGGTCATGGTAGAGGAGGAAATGGAAATAACCAACCTCCAAGACTGTTGGACACAATTCTGACTCCAGTGTTCATCAGAGCAAACTCGAGCATAGTCAGGCCGAATGTGGAGGCCAACAACTTTGAGCTGAAGCCATCATTGATTTCTTTGGTGGAGAGGGTTCAGTTTTCTCGTGCTGATGAGGAGGATCCTCATGAATTCATAGACTGATTTCTAATGGTCTGTGATACGACTAAGCACAACGGAGTATCTACTCATGCTATCAGGCTTCGGTTGTTCCCTTTTGCTGTTAAAGGAAAAGCACTGCGATGGATTGAAAGGCAGCCAACAAATAGCATCATTACTTGGGAAGATTTGTCCAACAAATTCTTTGCTCATTTCTTTTCCATGGAGAAATATAATCAGCTGGTGAATGAGATCACTAATTTTCGCCAGCTGGAAGGAGAATCACTTTGCATAACATGGAACATATTTCAGGAACTCAACAGGAAGTGCTCACACTATGAAGGAGATGATGATAGAAAGGTGGCGATATTCTTCAATGGAATCACTCCTGAAACAAGGATGATAATAAATAGCGCAGCTGGAGGTTCTATCCGGGAGAGTACATCAGAGCAGGCTATAGATCTGATCAAGAAGCTTGCAAGGAATGTGAATGAGAGTGTATTAGTTCCCTAAAAAAAGGGAGTGATAAAGCAAGCGAACGATGATGTTATGTTGTTGTCTAAGAAGTTTGACAGCTTGAGTGAAAAATTTGAGAAGTTTCAAGTGTCAAAAGTTCAAACAACTCCTCTAGTTTGTGATAATTGCCAAGAGAGTCATGAATCCAGCGAATGTCCTAATTCGTTGTCAGAAGATTCGCCTCAACAGTTGCAGGTGAATGGTGTAAGAACCCGCACCGCTAATTAAGGTAATTAGTGAATTAATTATGATAATTAGGAAATGATTCCATAATTGACCTTAATAATTATTATTGGGCTTAAATAATTATAAGAAATGAATAAAAATGCTGAAAGTCGCTTTTCGGAAGAAAAACGCAGATACCGGTTCTGCTACCCGGTATAAATGCGTACCGGAAAAGTATCCCGAAAAATTATATCGAACGCATGATAATTACTAGAATATTATGTAGGACTTGTAAAACAAGTTTCAAGTCAAAATAACGTAATCTGATGCCAGAACTGATACTGGCTATGGAAAAGCACGTACCGGTAAGGTGCTCCGAAAAATAAAATAAAAATATGACAAATCTTAGAAAAATGTCTAGGTCTAGATTCCGAAGTTTGGGATCAAGATCTTTTGCGTAGCTATTAAGGCTAATACTGCATGTTTTAGTGGTTTTGGCTATTTATATGCATGTTAAGGGCACAAAACCCTAGGTGCCTCTTTTCCTACGTGAATTCTCTCTGAGTTTGGAGCCACCTTGCTGACTTGGTGCCTTCTTCACTTCCCTTCATCATTTCTTGAACCTTGAGGCCTTTTCCTTCACATTTCTTCTCCTAAACACTTGAGAGCATGCATGGTGAGGAAGTGTGAGTGTGTACTTCTGAGTTTCCAGCCTCTGTGTGTTGGTGAGGTTGCTGGCCTTGGGTGGTTTGAGGGTGGGAAGCCATAGTTGTGGCATTTTGAGGTCCAAGTGGTGACCTTTGTGTGGAAAGAACCAACCTTTGTGAAGGCATTTTCGTTTGGTGTGAAGTCAGAACCTAGGGAGCTGGTTGTGAGCTCCAAGAGCACCTCCATTTTCTGTTTTGAGCTTTTGGTGAGCTGTTCAACCTTTGATCTTAAGTTTTAATGCTTAAAGTTGATGTCTTGGCCATGTTTAATGAGTAAACAAGAGGGTATAATGAGTATGAACCTAAAACAGATTAAAGATGCATGTTTTAACGTGTACATGTGTTAAAAGTTGAATCTTTAGGTTGGATATTCACGAAATGCAGAAACTGCATTCTGTCGTGAGATATCCGGATATTTGTCGAACAGATATCCGGATATCTGTATCCGGATATGGTATCCGGATATGCATATCCGGATATAGTATCCGGATATCCATATTCGGATGTGGGATCTGGGTATCCGGATATGGTATATCCGGATATGGCCAGTGTGATATCCGGATATGGAATATCCGGATATGTACCTTGTGATATCCGGATATCCTGGGATTTCGCAGAACAGTAGCTGTGCTGTGTGAACAGTAAGCTATTGGGGGTTTGTGGACCCTAGATTAAGGAAGTTGAACTTCTGTAATTAATAAACTAAGTCAGAATCATATGATTAAGGGCTTATGGCTTTGTTGGAAGCCTTAAGACGTAAAACGTAAAGGAAAAGCGTAGTCTTTAAGTTGTATGCATGTGATGTATAAATATTGATGTATTATTGGTCCATATCAGATTGTGATACTGCTGTGTTTGGACATAAGAGAGGTTGGACTCTTGGCTTGGATAGCTAGCTTGCAAGGTAAGCTTTCGTGTCCTCGGTTTAGCCATTTTGTGGTTCCACCATGTCCCATGGGGATGTGGTTTATGCATGCTGTGTTACATGCTTTGATGTTTTGGAAATGCTGTTGAGCTATTATATGCAATGTGATTTTATGATATGCATGTGGTGTCCACCTATACGGTAAGCATGAGTATGTGGTACATACAAGACGGTGAGGCTGTGGGTGAGGTGCAAGCGGTGTTCCTTGTACTCATGTAGGTATAGACGTATTCCTGCATTTCTCTGGCCAGTAGATTTGATAAACACACATGGCATGATTATCTGCTGCATCGCATAGTTTTGGAACTTATATTGTAAATACTGCTTTTGAACTTATATTACACATGTAAGTGAGCTTGGGGTGGAAGATCCTTGAGGACCCCTTGTCTTACTGAGATTTCTTGTTTAGAGATCTCACCCCACGTTTGGGGACGCTTATTTCAGGTTCAGGTAATGTTGAGGGCTCAGGTGGCAGGAGGCCAGAGCTGAGTTAGACTTAGCTGTATTTTGCTGACATGATGGTTGATGATTATTTGACTGTTGCGTATGTTTTTCTGTTATGATTACATTGAGACTGATGTTGGGCATTGAGCCTTATTTGGTGAGAATGGGGTTTGTCCATGCCACATGGTTTTGTTATTGTCTTTTAATTGAAGTTGTAATTAAAGTATCAGGATTTTGGTCCAGGCTATGTGTTGTAGTCCTGCGACTTAGATACTCACTTATTATTTATATATGAGGTATTTCAGTTAGTTATCTGCAATTTACATACAGGCAGTATTTTATGAAATTGATTAAGTAATCAAGTTGGCTAAGGTTAATGATGTCATAATTGAATTAAAGAAAAAGTTATTCCGCATTTTAATTAAGCGTGGCTTAATACGATAGTATGTTAACAATCCGGGTTAACACGGGCTGTTACATTTTATGGTATCAAAGCACTTTCTAGGGAAAAGCCTGTATGTATTGCAATAACTTAGGATGTTTCATTGCGTGTCTACTTTGCGTTCCCTCTGATTGGTGTGTATTATGATAATGCATATGTGACCATATGGCGTGGGCCTGATCAACTCATTCTTTGTGTAACTTGTGCAGAGTCATGGTGCCACCAAGGAGGAACCCTAGTACGAGCGAGGATCAATCGGATCCTATCCTGGCTGCATTAGCTGAGATGCAGGCGGCCCGACTAGCCGACCCGGAGGCCACGAAGTTGGCAAACCAGGCGATGCTGGACGCCATCAGAGAGGCGAACCGGCGAGCCACTGCTGAGGTTCTGGAGGAGAACCGGATGGCCAACATGACTATGATGAGGGTCATGTTGGAGGAGTTGATGGCTGGTCCTGCTGCTGGCCAGTGTCCTCCACCACCTCCACCGCCGCCACCGCCTCCACCTCCTCCTAGTCAATAGGAGGACACCCAGAGTCAGATGGGTGAGGGTAGTCACTTGACGGGGGCCTTACAGACCATCCCTGTAAGAACCCGCACCGCTAATTAAGGAAATTAGTGAATTAATTATGATAATTAGGAAATAATTCCATAATTGACCCTAATAATTATTAATGGGCTTAGATAATTATATTGAGTGAGTAAAAATGCTGAAAGTCGCTTTTCGGAAGAAAAGCGCAGATACCGGTTCTGCTACTCGGTATAAATGCGTACCGGAAAAGTATCCCGGAAAATTATAACGAATGCATGATAATTACTAGAATATTATGTAGGACTTGTAAAACATGTTTCAAGTCAAAATGACGTAATCTGATGTCAGAACTGATACTGGCTATGGAAAAGCGCGTACCGGAAAGGTGCTCCGAAAAATAAAATAAAAATATGACAAATCTTAGAAAAATGCGTAGGTCTAGAATCCGAAGTTTGAGATCAAGATCTTTTACTTTGCGATTAAGGCTAATACTGCGCGAGGTGGCCAAACCTCTATAAATTCATTAATTGGCACATGATCCTAGGTCAAGTTTCTGCCTCCTACGTGCCTTCTTCTTTGTGTGACAGCTTCTGAGTTTGTCACCTTCACCTCCCTCATTCTCTTGAGCCAAGACTCCATTTTTACTCTTGGTTTCTCCTCCTTCTTCCTTCCTACACACTTGTGATCATCCTTGTGAGAGTGAAAGGAGTGTTCTTGGGCAGTGTCCACTGCTGTGTGTGTGTAGTTAGTGAGCTGAGTTTGGAGCTTTAGTGATAGCTACTTTGTGGTAGTCATTGTAAGCTTCAAAGTGTCACCTTGTGGTGCAAGAACCCACTTTGGTGTGCCATTTTCGTGCTCCTACTTAGGCTGAGTTTGAGAAACCTTGGGAGAGCTCCAAGAGCACACCTTGCCTCTGTTTTGAACTTTGGTAAGTTACCTCACCATGATCATGAGTTTATCTTGCTTAAAGTTGGTGTCTTGGCATGTAAATAGTTAAAATGAAGTAACCAACACATAAATGAACTTGTATATGCTTAAAGATGCATGCTTTAACGTGTACATGTGATAAAAGAGGGATCTTTGAGATGGATATTCAAGAAATGCAGAAACTGCATTCTGTCGTGAGATATCCGGATATTTGTCGAACAGATATCCGGATATCAGTATCCGGATATGGTATCCGGATATTGATATCCGGATATGGGATCTGGGTATCCGGATATGACATATCCGGATATGTCCAGTGTGATATCCGGATATGACATATCCGGATATGCCCCTTCTGATATCCGGATATCCTGGGTTCTGCGCAGACAGTAGCTTTACTGTATGAACAGTAAGCTATTATGGGTGTGTGGACCCTAGTTTAAGGAAGTTGAACTTCTGTAATAAATGAACTAAGTCAGAATCATATGATTAAGGGCTTATGGCTTTGTTGGAAGCCTTAAGGCGTAAAACGTAAAGGAAAGGCGTAGTCTTTAAGTTGTATGCATGTTGTGCATTAATATTGACTCGTTAATGGTCCATATCAGATTGTGATACTGCTGTTTGTGGACTAGTGAGTGGTTGGACTCTTGGCTTGGATAGCTAGCTTGCAAGGTAAGCTTTCGTGCCCTCGGTTTAGCCATTTTGATGTTCCACCATGTCCTATGGGGATGGGTTTATGCATGCTGTGTTACATGCTTTGATTATTTTGGAAATGCTGTTGAGCTGTTTATATGTAATGAGCATTATGATATGCATGTGGTGTCCACCTAGACGGCAATCCTGAGTATGTAGTACATACAAGATGGAGAAGCATGTGGGTGAGGTGCAGGTAGTATCCATGTACTCATGTAGGCATAGACGTATTCCTACATTTCTCTGGCCAGTAGATTTGAAAGCACACATGACATGATTAATTGCTGCATCGCATGATTTTAGAACTTATACTGTAATACTGTTTTTGGAACTTATATTACACATGTAAGTGAGCTTGGGGTGGAGACTCCTTGAGGACCCCTTGTCTTACTGAGATTTCTTGTTAGAGATCTCACCCCACGTTTGGGGACGCTTATTTCAGGATCAGGTAATGTTGAGGGCTCAGGTGGCAGGAGGCCAGAGTTGAGATGATTGATGATATGCTGACTGCTATTATGTTTCCTACTGTTGTTTATGTTTTCTGCTGAGTTTATGTTATGACTGTTATTGGGCATTGTTGCCTTATTTGGTGAGCATGGGATTTGTCCATGCCACATGATTGTGTTACTGTCTTTTATTTAATGTTGTAATTAAAGTATCAGGATTTTGACCCAGGCTACGTGTTGTAGTCCTGTGGCCTTAGATACTCACCTATATTTATATATGAGGTATTCCAGTTAGATGTCTTGCAATTTACATACAGGCAGTATTTTTATGAAAATGATTAAGTAATCAAGTTGGTTAAGTTAATGACGTCATAATTGAATTAAAGAAAAAGTTATTCCGCATTTTAATTAAGCGTGGCTTAATACGATAGTGTGTTAACAATCCGGGTTAACACGGGCTGTTACATTTTATGGTATCAGAGCGCTTTCTAGGGAAAAGCCTGTATGTATTGCAATAACTTAGGATGAGTCGTTGCGTGTCTACTTTGTGTTCTCTCTGACTGGTGTGTGTAATGATAATGCATATGTGACCACATGGCGTGGGCCTGATCAACTCATTCTTTGTGTAACTTGTGCAGAGTCATGGTGCCGCCAAGGAGGAACACGAGTACTAGCGAGGATCAATCGGATCCTGTCCTGGCTGCATTGGCTGAGATGCAGGCGGCCCGACTAGCCGACCAGGAAGCCACGAGGCTGGCGAACCGGGCAATGCTGGACGCAATTAGAGATGCGAACCGGCAAACCACGGCAGAGGTTCTGGAGGAGAACCGGATGGCCAACATGACGATGATGAGGGTCATGTTGGAGGAGTTGAGGGCTGGTCCTGCTGCTGGCCAGGGTCCTCCACCACCTCCACCGCCGCCACCGCCTCCACCTCCGCCTAGTCAACAGGAGGACACCCAGAGCCAGATGGGTGAGGGTAGTCATTTGACGGGGGCTATGCAGACTATCCCCGTACTTGCTGAGGATCGTGACGAGATCGATCGCCGGCTGAATGCTTTCCGCAAGCATAAGCCACCTACCTTCGACGGATCGTATGACCCCATTGCTGCTGCCAGATGGCTACAGGCGCTGGACAAGATTTTCCGGATCATGCAGTGCACGGATCCGCAGAAGCTGCTGTTCGCCACTTATATGCTGGAGGGCGAGGCCCATGAGTGGTGGACCAACCTGTCTCAGGTCTATGAGATGCAGGGTCATGTGATGACGT